>CM035433.1:50970428-51010428 GCA_020310875.1 Ceratopteris richardii | reverse complement strand
TATGCGGAGACCATATAGGGGGTTTGAGTGCCTTTGGTGTTTTGCTCACATTCACAGTACTAGGGGAGACTTTTGGGATTGGTACAACTTCTCATTGATGACAAAAGAAGTAAAAACACAACCATAATTCCGTTGGGATTGGATCTCTAGGCAGAGACATCCTTGCTAGGAACCTATGGATTTTGACCATCTCTGGACTCTATTCATACCCCAAAAGCATCCAAACAACTTCTAGAGTGAAATTGCAATAAAACATTCATAGGAAAATACACATTTACCCCTCGCAATGGCTTAGTATAGAGAAATCATCCTAAGGCACTACCTCTATTGATACCTCAAAAGCATCCAAACAACACTCAACAAGTCATTCCCGATCGAGAAAGCACACCAAAAGCACTTTAGGCATATCCACCACTATCGAAGGAGTTTCTCTATGTAGATCAAATACTAGTGGCCTATTGAGGCTTACGATCTTGATAAATCTCTTTGAGTTAATTTGGTTATAGGTTGACCAAAACATCTAACTCAAATATCTATTAAATCTCACTTCAATTTCTATTGACTCCTTTCTTAACTATAGGATTAATTTGTCCAAGTAGGCTTTAGAGTCCTAGTAGAATCTAGAAGTGTTTTACTCACTTCTTGGGAAATGAAATTCAACATGGAACAAAAAAATCCAAATGAATTACCTTTGAATGTTATCTAAAGTCTTGGCTTTATAGCAATCGTCAAAGCTATGAGAAATTCATAATCTCTTTTCTCTAACAAAGTTTGAATGAAACTCTTGTGGAGAAATTTAGACTTCTTTCTTCATCAGTTGCTATGAGTATTGATCTCAAAGCAATACTCAATAGATAAATATGATACAAAAACTTTAAGTCTTGATAGATCCGTTTAACTCAAGCTTTTGAAGTACTATATCAATCTTTATGAGAGATAGACTAAGTTCTCATAAAGGTTCTTTGATTTAAGTTAAACCATTATCTGACCACCAAACTAGTGTGGTATCAAACATGGGTAGCCCCATCCATCTATCTTTATAACTATTAGATGATGTTTTTTTGCTCTAAAAAATAATGATACATCAACTATGTTGATGACTAAATCAATCCGTTTTCCAATCTCTTGGGACTCCTATATAATAGAATACCAATCAAGTATACAACTTTAACTTAGGATATTGATTCATTGTTACCATTAGTGTCCATATAAAAGGGCAAATGGTTGTCAAAAGCTTTTTTATATCTTTTTAGTAAAACACGTAGTGGCTTGGTCAACCACAATCTATAATGTTCCACCATATTTCTTCAAGCTAGGAAATATATGTTTGTAGTCTCCATGCATAGTGTACTTTTCTATGTATTCTATATGTTTGTGAAAAGACTTGTGTGAGTCATCTCAAAGCTCAATTTTCTACTATGAGAGCATCATCGAAAGCTCCCATAAAGGGGAATCCATCATGGTGCATCACTGTCATGCCAGTTCACATTCATATTAGAGCAGTTTGCAACAAAGGGTTCTCATTGTTGTGGGAGTGGAGCGAGCATCCCCAATTCTTGGCACTTTGTGGCTTGTAGTGGCTTCTGCTCA
The DNA here is from genome assembly GCA_020310875.1 of Ceratopteris richardii. Lineage (NCBI taxonomy): Eukaryota > Viridiplantae > Streptophyta > Polypodiopsida > Polypodiales > Pteridaceae > Ceratopteris > Ceratopteris richardii. Next base: position 51,008,838 of record CM035433.1, on the reverse strand, counting down.
TGCTTACGACTAAGGCAGTGACCAAGGTATAGATCTTAACATAGCTTGTCATCTGATTCATTGTTGGTGCCATTGGCTATGCACAAGGAATGACTTCAACAATCAAGGAAAAAAAGTATTAATACTTCTAGAGAGCTCACCCATTAATTGTTTTTCCCCTAATTCTCACTTAATTGGAAAGTTTCCCTACCCCTAAAACGTAGCTGCTTTGCGATTGTAGGAGTGCAGACACTTAAGGTTCACATTATTTTTTAGCGTTTGAGGCTTCTTCTCTTTGTGGACCTCAAAGATAGTGGTCAGGAGTAAGACAAATAGTGCATTGAGCATGAAATTTTGGGAGGTGGGTAGAATTCTAATAGCATGTTTTTGTTAGTATTCAATGCATAATAAACACAAAGAGTGCTCAGAAGCTTGAGGTGGTTAAACTGCATAACAAATGGTAGAAAATGAATGCTAGAATTCATGAAAGAAAATGAAGAATATTTATAAATACTCCAGTGTGAGATTCAACACAAATTCTACAAAGAAATTTGTAAGAGCATGAGGCATCACCAAAACTGAGAAAGAATGTCACCCAAGGAATGGTAAAGAGTGGGAGAGGCTTGCAAAGTACATCATATGTGGGATAATTCCTCTTTGAAGGAGAATCAATACATAGTCAAAGCAAATAGCAAGGTACCCACTTACAACTAAATAAACATGAAAAGGAGTCTTGCTTGGATACAAAATGGAGATGCACTCATACATATAGAATAAGAAATGGAAGTAGATGAAATCATGCGCTCAATAAAATAATCCTTAAATTTAGCAATATGCTTCTTATTACGACCAATGATCATCAAGATATACAACAATGATGCGAAGTAAATCATCTACATGCTTAACATATAAGGTTCTTTTCGTTGGAATTTTCTTAAGTCCATGTGTTAGCAAATAGGCATGTATTTTTTCATACCAAGCACATGGTTCTTTCTTCAATCCATACAAAGCATTTTGAACTTGCACACTCTACTTTCATGCCCTTACTACACAAAATCGTGAGGCTAAAATACATAGACATCCATGTAAATCACAATTCAAAAATGCAGTTTTAATGTCAAACTTTTGTACATTCCAACCATGAAGAGCTTCAAGACCACAAATTCTATGAATGGTTATCGTTTAGCACATGGGAGCAGAGGTCTCATCAAAATCTATGCTCATCTCTTTAGCATAGCCTTTGGCTAGAAGCCTATCCTTATACATATCAATGATTCCATCATGTTTACAAATCAACTTGTATACCCACTTAGTGCCAATGGTATTTTTCTAGGAGGTAAGCCACATAAAGAACAAGTATGATTCTTTGTAATGGAATCAACTTTTGATTGCATAGTAGCCATCCAATTTTCTTATTTTCATTCGTCACCAAAAGAAACAGACTCATTCTCATCACAAATACTAGAGACAACCATTACATAAGAATCTGATGCAAAGAAAGCATTATGAAAGCTTGAATTATTATTGTGCGAGAAAAATGCATCTAAGTTTTTTCTTCACAAAGTTTGCACCAGCCATTTAGGCATATTCTTGGCCTCTTCAATATCAGCTCTCTTATCAATAAGTGCATCACGTAAATCTGCATAAAATATATAATGATTTGCATCATCATTTGAAACCTTTAAAGGTTGAGAAATCACCTCAATAGCAACAACATTTTATTTTCCACTTGTAAAAAGAGGAAGAAAAGTGTCATACACATACTTTGAGTTGAGATGTCTCCTTTGTACATGAAAGTAAGGGTTGAATTGCATCATCCACAAAAACAACACCACAAATAACCAAAATTTTTTAGCTTTTGGATAACACTGGTGATGACCTTTACTTTTAGAATTGTATGTAATGAAAATACATTTCACAACCTTATCAACTAGTTTTCTTCATTGTTATTTGGGCACTAATGCATATGCAAGATGGCCCAAAACATGTAGATGAGCAAGAGATGGCTTTCAACCATGTCAAGCCTCATATGGAGTGTTGGACCACAATGCTTTGGTGGGATACTTGTTAAGTACATATAATGCACACATAACGGCCTCAAGCCAAAAGCTATGTGTTGAAGCCTAACATTTGACCATGCAGTTTGACATTTCCATAAGAGCCATGTTCTTCCTCTTAGAAAATTCATTTTTTTAAGGTATATGGCGTATTGTACTTGATGTTTTATCCCATTCATAGCACAAAAAATCATCAAAATTAGAAGACATATACTGCTCCCCTCAATCAAAATAGAAGGTGCCCATTTTCAATGTTGCTAGATTTTCATTTGTATCTAGGAATTGTCAAAAGCACATAAACTCTTTGGGCTTTTGTTTCAATGGATATGCCCATGCATGCTTTGAAAATTTATCAATGGAATTCACAAAGTATAGATAATTCCTAAATGAAGATGTGTGCATGGGACCAAAGATATCATTGTGAAAAAGCTACAATTTATGTGTAGCATTAACTCAAGAATCTTTGGGGAAGGAAGAATGTTATATTTTACCCAAAATATAGCCCTCACAAACATTTTGGAAGGTGCCTCAAGAGGAAACCATTTCAAATCTTTTTAGACAAATAAAAGTACAAAATTCATATGAAAGAAGTATACATGCCAATGTTTTGCATCCAAAATAGCTTCAAAATTATGAATTGCACATGCTTGATAATTCTTAGATTTTTTTATAATATATGAGCTTATACAACCCATGACATAAAATGCCATAATCAATGATATTATCACCATTTGAGAGATCATGAACTTTACACCTATCATCAACAAATTTAAGATCCAAGAAAATTTTGGCTAGTGTTGAAACTAATAATAGATTTTTCTTGATATGTGGCATATATATGAATAATACCATCAATAATAATAAGAAATATATTTCTAATTCCCATGAAAGGAGAAGAGGAGTTTTTTGCACATGTGAGTATTCCTAGTAGGATTAGGCTCAAATGAAGTGAAGAAACTATGCTACAAGGTAACATGTTTGATTGCATCACTATTCAAATACTAAACATTAGAATCTATTATAGAAATATACTACCCATGAGAAGAGGGTTCATAATTTTAATGAGTATTAAACACCCATTCTTCTTTCTTAACAAGGTCAGCATATTCAATTTTAAGTGTAGAGTCCTCTATAGCAACCATTCTAGCCTCTTTCTTCTTTGCCTCTTTTGCAACCACTTTAAGGAAACTTTAATGACATGACTGTTTGCCTTAGAATAATTAAAAAACCGTTTCTTCTTTTATTTTTTCTTTTCATCTTTATCTTCCTTGTTTTCTTGTGCAACATTAGCATATTTTTTCTTACCTGTAGATGAGCTCCATTTACCTTTGGCCTTGAGAGTAGTGAAGAAAGCTTGATCTATAACACACATAAGTGACATGTTTTATCTAGATTGATCTTATTGGAGCAAAATATAGAATAACTCCTCAAAAGCTAAGGCATTTGAATTGCCTTTCATCATCAGATAAAGAGTACAAATGTAAATCTAATAAGAATCTATAAGAAAAGTCAGAACAGTCTACAGAAGTGAACTATTAGACAAGATTTTATCAGTGGAAATTAGCTACTCTTTTAAATCCTTGATCTTTGTAAGAAATGTTTTCATTGAATCTTCTTCATTCATATGCTCACTCTCCAAGTATTTTTGAAGATAAGCAATAGGAGCCTCATTTCTTGCTCGGTATAGTGTGGTAAAAGTATCCCAATCAATTTTAATTGTTATGAATGAAATGTGAGAATGGCATGTTTTACAGAAAAAGCTATCAATGCATGTGCTTATAATATCTACCATCCCAAAAATGTTACTTTATAATAGGTGGAATACGAATCATAGTGGGACTAGGAAATTGAAGATTATCAGCTTTAATACCACCTGCACCTACTCACATAACATTTCAAGGTGTAGCAGGATGTATTTCAACACCCTGCAAAATATTCCACAAGCCTTTTGTTACCAATACATATTGCATCATGTATCCCAATAATGGATAGTAAGAACCAATCAACTTATCCTCCATATCCAACACACGAGATATACAATTGCTTTTAGCCATGGAGAGTGACTATATCTTGATGCAAAATAAATGATTGTTTCTCAAAATATTGAACAAAAATATCCAGTCAAGCTCCATTATGCATGTCAGAGACTTTGAGCCACTTGTATTGGTGGACTAAAATTATATATATGTTTTGCACAAAATGTTGAAATCCCTTGCATAGTTATTACAATAGTGTGTTCAGAGTCCAAAATGAGATCAAATAAAAATTTTAATGCGACATATAGAATTTTTCTTTGAATTTTTTATGAATCCAAGTATGTCCATAAATTTGTATGCAATTCTTAGACTACAACTAGAAGGGTGTTGATGATGCCCTAAAGAAAGAAGTGAGCTTCTTTGATATGAATTGTGGGCATTTCAAGGCTCTTGAAACATGCAAACAACACAATGCAAAACAAGAAGCTTGGAGAACAACACGTAGAGTGTATTAGTAAGTGAAAACATATAAAATATAGTAATACCATTAGAGTTATAGGCATATATACAAGTCAAGTGGAAAAAACCTTCTAAAGAGGGAAAAACATACCAGGATGGTCCTAAGTATATTCACATGCGTCATTCCTATATTATAGCAATAGAGACTACCCTTAGTGACTTAAGAATGACATTTAATATGATTTTAATTTCAAACCTATCTAAATAAAACATTCGATTATTCATCTTGGAGAATAGCTTTGTTGAGGTATCTAAGATCCACGCATGCACATTTTAGTTGTGCCCTTTTCAAGGAAAATTATCATAGATGAGATCCATTTATAATGTTTAGCTCTAAATATATTCATGCATCTTCTAGCTTAGATAATTCTAGGCGCTTTACCACCTGAGCATACTTAGGGTTAAGTGAAAATGGTCTACTCCTTACTGATATTATACCAGCCACAAGTGAAATTGATGAAGGCCAAATTCCTCCAAACTACATGTTATACCCTTATAGAACTATGCAAAAGCTTGTTGAAAGTGGGGTGGGCCTCAATAACAAATAATCACATGTTTACAAGATCTTCCAATGCATGAAACTTAACATACACACCTTAAGACTCAAAAAGAGATGAGTGAGAGATAGAGAGCGAATAGATAGGTTTTTAATTTCTATGATAAGCTATAATGCTCACTTACACTATCTATATTTCAATGTCAAATTACAATGTGTGAATGTCATACAAACTAAGAATATCTAAATCTAGCCTGAAATAGGTACTAGATACAAAAAAAATATATGCCTAAGAGGTATCAAGTGTGTGTGTGTGTGTGAATATGGAGAATATGAAAATTTTAGAAGTGTTTTACAGCAAACCTGAATTTTGATTAAACTAAATCAAAAACTAGTGAATGAGCATTTGAAAATGGAAATAGACTTGCTACTCACAATAACTCAGCAAGTGATGTTGATGGTTGGCTAATACATGTTGGTTGGCCAATACATGTTGAGATATCAAGCTCAACATGTGATGATCCAGGATGACACATATGAGTTTTTCATTTCTCTAACATGTATAGTGGTCACGTCGATATATGTTAGGGATACTTCATTAAGCTTATTAGATTTATCTATCGAGAGTGATGCCATATTTGTTTCTTGCCAGCTCACTCGTTCGTGGACATTAGGATTTTCCCCATGTACTTTACTTTATATATGGAACTTGTTGTATTGTTGTTTTCTAGGTCATTCTTGTACATTCCTATTATGTAATAGAAGAAGAAGAAGAAGATCATTCTTCCTTGCCTCAATCTCTATGTGTGCTCCTCTTTGATTGTGAGAGTGTGTGTGAGCTCTCTTGCTTATCTCCTTGATAATGACATGGTATCAGAGCCAGTGTGGCTATAGAGAGCTCATCGAGAAGGCCGACGGTGAAGAGTACGCGAGAAGGTGTGGAGAAAGTGCGATTCACAAATGACCTCAGATTGCTATGAAAATTGGTGTGAAGGTAGAAGGCATCTTGGAGCCAAATTTTAGTGATCTCGATCTCTATTTTGAGTCCGGAAGGTGGGGCCCACAAAAAAACCAGTCTAGTTTGCAAAAATGTAACTTGCATCGTGTTCGGTAACACGATGGTCACCAAGCAATAGTTCCAACTCAAATCCATGGAGTGGAAGATTGGGTGGAAATTTCAGTCCAACAAATTCATCAAATACATCCAAGAAAGGTAAAGTAAAGCTTTTTGTTGGTAGTAAAACATGTGCAGGTTTTTAAGACGTTGATGGAGATTCAAGTGGCTCAAAAAAGATTCTTGATGAGGAACTTGGACTGCCCTCTATGAAGACTCCAGGAGTAAGAAAGGTACATGTAGATGATACAAGGAGAAGTGACCCAGGGCCAAGAAGATATGGGAGGATGCAGAATTCAGTGCAACAATTGACATATGACAGGGCTCGTCATTGTGCCTACATGACCAAGGTAATACAAGATGTTGAACCTTCTTATTTTGAAGATGCAATTGGAAATGCAGATTAGGAAAAAGCTATGGATGAGGAGATGGTTTCACTTTATGGAAACGAAACATGGAAGTTGATGTCTGCAGGTTGCTTTGTATGGACTTAAGCAAGCTCCTCGTGCATGGCATGCAAGGATTGATGATTACTTAACCACCATTGGGTTTTCTATGTGTGATGCAGATTATTCATTATATGAAAGGAAAGGTGATGATGGCATCATAATTGTGGCTATTTATGTTGATGACTTGATTGTAGGAGGTGACAATGAAGTAAGCATTAAAGAGGTAAAGCAACTCCTTATGCACGAATTCGACATGAAAGATTTTGGTGTGTTGTGCTACTTCTTGGGCATTGAGTTTATACATACAAAAAGAGGTATATGGATGTCACAAAGGCAATATGCCTTGAATATGCTGCAAAAGTATGGTATGGCTGATTCTAAGCCAATTTCTACTATTGTGGGAAGCTACATCAGATCAGAATTTGATCAGAATTTGAAGTTGGATACTACATCAGATCAGAATTTCTATACCATTAGATCCGAATTTGAAGTTGGATACTACATCAGGTGAAGCATTGGAAATGCTACTATGTGGATGTGGAAGTGCAAAAAAGCCTATCACCATCTGTTGTGATAATCTTAGCAGCATAGAGTTAGCACTGAATTTTTTTCCATGCTAGAACAAAGCATATTGAGGTACATTATCACTTCATTAGAGAGAAGGTATTATCAAGTGATATTGATCTTGTCTATGTGAGATCAGATGAGAAGGTTGCTGATATTTTCACTAAAGCACTTGGAGCAGAGAGGCTGAAGAAGTTTCGGAAGATGCTTGGATTAGAGGATGTGACATTGACCTTGAGGGGGACGTTGAGATATCAAGCTCAACATGTGATGATCCAAGATGACAGATATCAGTTTTTCATTTCTCTGACATGTATAGTGGTCATGCCAGTGTATATGAGGGATACTTCATTAAGCTTACTAGATTTATCTACTGAGTGTGATGGCACATTTTTTTCTTGCCAGCTCACTCATTCGTAGACATTAGGATTTTCCACATGTACTTTTCTTTATATATGGAACTTTTTGTATTGTTGTTTTCTAGGTCATTCTTTTACATTTCTTTTATGTAATAGAAGAAGAAGTAGAAGATCATTCTTCCTTGTCTCAATCTATGTGTGTGCTCCTCTTTGATTGTGAGAGTGTATGTGAGCTCTCTTGCTTATCTCCTTGCTCATGACAATATGAACTCCTCCAAGTAGTGCAAATGTGGAGCACACCACCTCCAAGAATGTAGCAACTCTTCCTCTAAGATCTCCTCCAAGATCTTCTCCAAAGCTAGTGTGTAGCTTGAGATGATTGATGAAGATAATCTAAAGTGAGTCAAGCTCCTCTTTCATAGCTTCTTGATGATCCTTGAAAGCACGTTCCAGAAACCTAATGAAACATAAGTGATCTTCAATCTTGGTGCAATTCAAAAAAATAATAATATTATCATTTATGATTTTAAAAAATCTATTCAAATTTTGTCATTGGTGGTGGGTATCAAAATTTGAACATTTCAGTTTGAGAAACTTTTCTCTTAGACCAATTTTGACTCGTGCTTTTGTTGTAGAATCTATGATGATATAGGCATGATATGCTATAAGTTGTGGACTATTTGCACATTGATTCCAACAATCCCCCCTTCAATTTCATAATGGTACAATGTTTAATAACCTAAAAAACTTTTGATATCTACACATATATCTCTTGAGTGATTTCCACTGAATCTTAAGCATATTGTGCATGAACTTGGATACTTGAGAAACTACAAGCTAATTGTCCAGATGTGTATTACATAGATATATCAAGCAACCAACTACTTGACTATATAATGTAGCATCAAATGGTTCTGAATTTGCTTCCAACTATAATGACACATTGACATCCATAGGTGTCTACATAGGCTTGGAATCTATCATCTCAAACCTTTCCAATAATTCATCAATTTATTTCTGCTCTGTTATGTAGATACATGCATCTCTATATTTGAATTCAATCCCAAGATAATAATGCAAAATACCTAAGTCATTTATATGAAATGTATGGTTAAGCTATGATTTAAAATACTGAAGGTCTGATGATCATATCATCAACATATATGATAATAATAATCAAAATATCTTTCTCAGCTTTAACATAAAGAGTGGGAGCCGCATCTGAGTTTTCAAAACTAATAGATAGAATATAGATATGTATCTTTTGATATCAATCTTTTGGTTCTTGCTTTAGTCCATACAAATCTTTGATAAGCTTTCACACTAAATGTTCTTTACCTGTCTGTTCATAACCTTCTAGTTGATGAACATAAACATATTCATGTAGATCACCATTAAGAAATGTAGTTTTGATATCTAACTAGTATACTTTCCAACCACGACTAGAAATAGGGGGCACAATGATGCCCGCTAATGAAAAAAAAGCGGGTCTCATCGCTTATGCGACGACAACGTCTCATAAGCCACGAAACTTTTTTTTATTAAAAAAAAATGGTTTGTGGAATAAGTGATGCAGAGCATTGCTTATGTGATGCTCCAAATGCCCGTCACAAAGAGCGTGGCTATCTACCAACGCTCCTAGCAACATTGGCAAACTACCTGCGACTCTAGAGCATCGCATAAGCAAACTCTTGGTATTTCATAGCGTCGCTTATTTCATAGCGTCGCATAAGCAACGCTCTGTAAGATTAAAAAAAAAATCAATTTCTCTCAGCACAAATCGAGCTAGACATGCGTGCATAAGAGATAGATAGATAGAGAGAGAGAGAGAGGTCGACCTAGAGGTGCACACAACCTCAAGGGGAGCACAAAGGTACACTCACACACACACACATACACATATAGATTTCAAGCATGCATTCGCTATTATATGCTACAAAAGTAGAAACATCATTTTTTTTCTTGAAATGTAAATGAAAATGGAACTCCCTTACCTGATCATAACTTGTCTATTATTTTTGAAGAAGACTCATTGGTCCATGCATGTGGAGCTTCTTCATGAACTCTTTCAAGGTACTCACTAACATAGTACATGCACTCTTCAAGCATCCAACCCTTTGCCATGGATCCTTCTAGTTTTGCTCTTTGCCGCACATAACCTTTTAATATTCCCATAAATTGCTTGACCCAAAACATCCATGGAGTGTTGACAACACTTGCGATCTCTATTTCATCTACAAGATGGACTAATAAATGAACCTAAATATCAAAAAATGAAGTAGGAAGCTCTTTCTCCATCAAACATAGTAGCTCTTTGCATTCATGTTTTTTTTGTGGGATCGAGTTTTTGTCAATCTTTTTTGATGTAATCCACCTATACATATCGTAAAAAAAATTATAAAGAAGTTAATTCAAAAATAAAAGATATCAAATATTCATATATATTAAATATAAAAGTATCATAATTACCTTATAAGTGATCCAAGATGATAGATCACATCTCAGACTCCTTTCGTTGTACATCCATCGATAATTAAAGGTAAAATATGTTTCAAAAAGTTATGCCAATCATGGGTCTTTAACCCAAATAAGCTCTTAGTTCCATAGTAAACATGTTCTTGAAAGATTCTCCATATCCTATAGGAGTCCGAATCAATTGAATCCTATTGTTGATAGTCTATATCTCTTTTGTCGTAAGTACCCAAGGAGCAAGTGCATAAGTCGTTTCCTGTCGATGTCCATCAAAACTGGCCATAACTTTGGTTTTGAGTTTTGATCCTTCAAATCATTACTTGATGCTATGGTATCTTTTAGTCCAAGAAGATGATGCCATAATGAATAACCAATATTCTTGAATATATGCATAGGATTAAGAAGATGACATACTTTTAACTCTTTCCAATACTCCAAACAATACCATATTGATATATTCTCTGCGAGTGCCAATTTTCCTTTACCTCTCTTCACATTCTTATTATCTTCATCATCATTGAAGATTTCTAATTCTAGATCTATCAGAGATCTATCTCTCCATTTTTTATACTAATCCATAGGCATCATAGGTTTTGGACACCCACATGTTTCAAGCTTTCCACTAAAATGTATCGCTTCTCTTTTAGATCTTAATGGATGATCATCAGGCAAGAATCATCGATGTCGAAGATAAATATTTTTGTTGAGATTCTTACTATAGATTGATCTCAACCAATCACCACAACATGGACAAGCTTTATAACCCTTAGTAGATATTCCTGCATCATGAAAATGATAAAAATATAATTAGATTAACTCACATTTATTTTTATGCATATTGAATAAAAAAATTACATCAATACCTGAACAAACACCATATCCTAGAAAATTATGAATAGTCCAAGCCACAATACCATGAACCATAATATATCTTTTATTGATGCTTTTTGATACATCAATGAAATTAATACCTCTTCATAACTCTTGGAGATCGTCAATGAGAGGAGCAAGATATATATTCATATCTTTAACTGGTCTTTTTTCTAGGATTAAAAGTGAAAGCATTAAGTGTTCCTTTTTAATGCTAAGATATGGTGGAAGATTGTAGTTTATGACTACCACTTGCCATGTTGACCATCTATTGGATTTCATGGAGAATGGATTAACCCCATCTAATGCAACTCCTAACTTTAGATTCTGTGGGTTTTGTACAAAACTAGGCCATGTAGAATCAATATGCTGAAAAGCAACACTATCATGAGGAATTCTGATTATTCCATCATTAATTTTATGATCATGTCCCCATGTCAAAAGCTTTGATAATTCGGGGCTTTGAAACATATGTCTAATCCGTGGAGCCAATGGAAAATGTCTCAATACCTTTTTTGGGATTTTACCTTCTTCATCCTTATATCGAAGAGATTGACATTTTGGACATGTCAAAGAGTCTGCATATTCGCCTCTATATAAAATACAATTATTAGTACATGCATGCATACATTGATAATCTATACCAAGAATGTTGATTATCTTCTTCATTTCACCATGTGAGGTACGAAGAATATTCTGACTTGGTAAAAGCTTTTCAAATAATAATCTGTAAGTTCATTAAAAAAAGACATATATTGTAAGACAATAGTTACACAATATAACACAGGAGCAATAGTAGAGAAGATAACAGATATAAGAGAATCTCAACAATTTTCTACTAGCAGCAAGTACAAAGATGATGGCGTTGTCCACCCGTGCGCTCTCAAGGTAGAGCTTAAATGGTGATCTAGACAACTCTAGATAGGGAGATACAAGATAGAGGTATGCTTGCTCAATTTGATATCTCAAGTAGTGCAGAAGTCATGTATATATAGGATCATGGGTGGCCTTCCATGGACGGTTATACATGGGCGGTAGAGCGTGGGCGGCCACCGCCCGCATAATTGCCATACACGGCTTAGGCCGGTTGAACCGACCTAACAAATATAAATGATTTCTGACTCCGATAGGGAATATTCCCTTTATCATCCCGCCGAGGACGCTGCCCCCGGACCCCCACTAGGGGGCCCGCTGGCCCCTTGGGACCCCCCAGCGAGGGGGCCTGCTGGCCCCCTTGGACCCCCCAACCAGGGCTGCTCCCCACTACCCCGACCCCACAATTGGAGACCCTGGTAACTCCCTTTCCTTAGAATACATTACATGGTCCAATATGACCTTCATCCAACATGCAAGTTGGGATTCCCATCAATTGGATAATGCACGCTTGGCTTCTCCTCATAATGGGGGCCTTACAAAATGTGCATACAATCATGAGGGGTAGACATTGATCATAAACTTACACCCCTCTCAATGTTTATCGATGAAAAATCAATTAGGTTTTGGTCCTATGCCCATCTGTTGAAGATGCCTGTTGAGCTGCTCTCTTCCAAGTGCTTTAGTGAATATGTTAGCACAATTTTCCTCTGTTGGGCAATATTCTAGCTCCACAATTTCATCTTCAATTAGCTCACGAATGTAATGGTACTGTACTTCTATGTGCTTGGTGCGAGCATGAAATACTGGGTTCTTTGCAATAGCCATATAACTTTGATTATCACACTTGAGTATAGCCACCATATTTGATGGAAAGCCTAGATCTACAAGAATTCTCCTTAACCAGACTACCTCACAAGAAGCAAAATAAGCTGCTTTGTACTCTGCTTCAGTGGAGGAGAGTGCAAGAGTTGGTTGCTTTCTACTTACCCAAGAAAATATTCTTGAACCAAGTGAGAAACAATATCCAAAAACTGATTTTCTAGAATCACAATCTCCAGCCCAATCTGAATCACAATATCCTTGGAGTGCATCACCTGTGGTATAAAAAAATACCAAAATTCAAGGTTCTTGCAATGTACCTTAGAATTCGCATTCCAGCATTCCAGTGAATCTCCTTAGGTTTGTTGGAAAACTTGCTTAATACTCCAACAGCATAGCAAATCTCTGGTCTAGTGTTGCACAAAAAAATAAGACTTCCAACAAGCTTCCTATACTTATTTGCATCTACATCAGGCATGTTATCATCCATATATAGCTTATGATTTACCTCCATAGGTATGCTAGTTGGCTTGCAGTCCATCATTCCAAATGCCTTGAGAATTTCTTTGGCATATTTTTGTTGTGACATGAAAATGTCATCCTTCCTTTGCCATACTTCAATTCCAAGACAAAAATGGAGTAGACCTAAGTCTGTCATTTCTCAGTTCCCAAGCTGATCCGAGTTTGATTGATGAGTTCCTGATGATCTCTTGTAATGATCAAATCATCTACATATACAATGACAACAACTAGCTTGCTATCCCTTTTCATTACATACAAGTTAGCATCAGAAGTACTTCTGTCAAAACCCATATTTTTGAAAAAAATATCTATCTGTTGGTACCAAGCCTGTGGAGCTTGCTTAAGTCCATACAAAGCTTTCTTCAACCTGCAACCTTTATTTTCTGAATTGGGCACCTCAAAACCTGGTGGTTGAGATACATATACCTCCTCCATGAGGTGACCATTCAAAAATGCAGATTTGACATCCATCTGGAAAATAAGCCAAGCCTTTTGTGTAGCTACTGCAAGTACCGTCCGAATAGTTGTCATGCGTGTTGTTGGTGCAAAAGTTTCTTGAACATCAAATCCTTCGATCTGTGAAAAACCCTGTGCAACTAATCTTGCCTTATACTTTTCTAATGTTCCATCTTCGTTATACTTAGCTTTCCAAATCCATTTAGTACCTATTACCTTCTTCTTTGGAAGCAAATCGACTAGATTCCATGTATCATCTTTGAGTATACTATCATACTCAAAGTGCATTGCCGCTCTCGAACCTGGATCATCAAGGGCTTCTTCAATGGTGCTAGGTTCCTTTATCGAGCCCATGAGATCTGCCATTGGAGCCATGTTAACAATGTTTTCTGAGGCTCTTCTTTGCTCCTCTATTCTCTTTGATCTTCGTAATCCATCTAAGGATGATTTTGGTACATCTACATGTGGATTGTGATCATCAAAGAGTTGTTGTGCCCACTTCGGTAGTGGCTTACGCTGTGGAGCTACAACTGGTTGCCTTTTTATTGAGGAAATTTCTTCATCAGATGTTTCCTCCTCCTCAACTTTAACCTATCTTTTGATAGGCACAAGGTGAGATATTTCTCCGTTTGATGAGATAGTAGATTTACCTTTATCTTCTACTAAGTGTGGTCGTTCATCAAACACCACATCTCGGTTGACAAAAATCTTCCTTGCCTTAAGATCCCACAACCTGTATGCTTTAGACTCTTCACTATATCCTAGGAAGACACACTTTTTGCTTTTTGAATACAACTTTGATCTTGTTGAATCAGGAATATGTGCATAACAGAAACAACCAAAAATTTTGAAATGCAAAACTAAAGGCTTTTTACCAGAATATGCTTCTTGAGGAGTCATCCCCTTCAGTGCTTTTGTGTAGCTTTGATTGAGGATGTAGATTGTTGTATTGACTACTTCTGCCCAGAATGAATCAGGCATGCCTTGAGCCTTTAACATACAACGAGCCATTTCAACTACTATCATGTTCCTGCACTCAACAATGCCATTTTGTTGAGGTGTATGATCTGTGGTCAGTTACCTTTTCACACCATGCTCCTTACAGTAATTATTGAATTATGTTGACAAGAATTCACCTCCTCTATCTGTTTTGAATTTCTTCAGTTTCCTTCTTGATTCATTTTCCACATACTTATGCCACGTTTTAAACTTTTCAAAAGCATCAGCCTTCTCTCGAATGAAATAAACCCACATCTTTCTATTATAATCGTCAACTAACAGCAAAAAGTAGAAAGATCCTCCTAAAGCAGGTGTAGACATTTTACCGGAGAGATCAGCATGTACCAACTCTAGAGGAGCTTGAGATCGATTGCTGGTCTCTCTTAGAAATGCCTTTCGTTATTGCTTGTCCATCATACAAGCTTCACAAGGTTCGTGCAACTCTGAAAATGCAAGCAAATGAGCAACCATCCCTGTTCTTTGCATCTCCTTCAAAACTGCAAATCCGAGATGCCCAAATCGTTGGTGCCATAACCTTCTTACATCTTTATCTTCTATCATAGTTAAAGCACTTAACTCATACAAGTTATCCCGATGTATGCCTTTACCTACAACATTACCTGATGAATCCATGATTTCTGCACCACTCTTATTGAAGTGAACTACGAGTCCAAGATCTGTTATTGCAGATACTGATAACAAATTTCTTTTAAGTGTAGGTACATAGAGAGCATCAGATAACTTTTCCTCAACACCTAGAGAAGTGATAAAAGATATGGTTCCAATTCCTTCGGTTGGACACTTGGAGTCATTTCCCACCACTACATGGATAGATTCCCATAGAGGCACTCGGGAACTATACCAATCTTTTTTACTGGTCATATGGTAAGAAGCTCCACTATCTAATATCCATGGTTCATCAACACGAGCTTGAGCAGATGA
Source organism: Ceratopteris richardii (assembly GCA_020310875.1). Lineage (NCBI taxonomy): Eukaryota > Viridiplantae > Streptophyta > Polypodiopsida > Polypodiales > Pteridaceae > Ceratopteris > Ceratopteris richardii. The sequence continues at coordinate 50,993,369 of CM035433.1, read as the reverse complement.
GCATACCTCTTCAATAGCTACCCAAAGTTCCATCTCTATGTTGTTTGCAGACTCTTTGTTCTTCCACGATGATTTTACAGTCCCATTCCATTCATCAACTTGCTTATTTCTGCAATCCTTGATGGCATGGCCTTTCTTTTCACAATAGAAGCAACTTCCTATGAACTTTTTCTTCTTTGGCTTCTTCTTTGATCCATCAGAAGAGCCTTTACCTTTTGCATTTGCTGAGAATGCAGCATCACTTGTACTTTGCCGATTCTTCAGACGCATCTCTTCTTCTAAAAGAATCGCACAAAACTCTTCAGATGTAAGGGGAGTTGGTCTTACCTGGCTATTAAGGGCTGTTACTAATCGATCATACTTTGCTGGAAGAACACGTACACATCTTTGAGCCAGCTCTTCTGGTGTTATAACAACACCAACTGTAGCCAATTGATCTTGAAGATGTTTTATCCGTTTGATAAAATCTTTAGCCTTTTCAGAATCAGAATGCTTTTCATTTTCCAACTGATTTTCTAAATTTTGTATCCTAGTGTGGTTCTTGGTCTCATATTGACAAGCCAATATGCCCCAAGCCTCATGTGCTTTAGTAGTATGTTGAACTAAAGTAAGCACAGAATCACTTACACTAGTGACAATCGCACATAATGCATCAACATTCCGCCTCTTCCAAGCTCGTAGAAGATCTAGATCTAGCTGAATCATCAATCTTGAATTTGTTGGATCTTCAACTGGTATAGGCTCTGGATCCAATCCCATCGGTCCCCCCATGACAGTGTCAAGTAATTCATAGGAGTCCAAAATTGCAGAAATTTTGAACTTCTAGATTGTATAGTTGGTTCCATCCAGCTTTTCTTCAGTGAATGCGGGTGGGCGAATTCGAATAGGTGCAGCATTAACGTTAGCTGAAGCACCAAGACCAGTGTTCGACGATGAAGCCATCATGTAATCACTCGAATAATCTACTAATACTCTAGTCTGCTAGTAGGCTAAAATAGTGATACTTCTCAAGCTATTCAAACCTTATGGCTCTGATACCATGTAAGACAATAGTTACCCAATATAACACAGGAGCAATAGCAGAGAAGATAACAGATATAGGAGAATCTCAACAATTTTCTACTAGCAACAAGTACAAAGATGATGGCGTTGTCCACCCGTGTGCTCTCAAGGTAGAGCTTAAATGATGATCTAGACAACTCTAGATAGGGAGATACAAGGTAGAGGTATGCTGGCTTAATTTGATATCTCAGGTAGTGCGGAAGTCATCTTGGGGACCCTGGTAACTCCCTTTCCTTACAATACATTACATGGTCCAATATGACCTTCATCCAACATGCAAGTTGGGATTCCCATCAATTTGGTAATGCACTCTTGGCTTCTCCTCATAGTGGGGGCCTTACAAAATGTGCATACAATCATGAGGGATAGACATTGATCATATACTAACACACACACACACACACACACACACACATATATATATATATATATATATATATATATATATATATATATATATATATATATATATATATATATATATATATATATATATATATATATATATATATATGTGTGTGTGTGTGTGTGTGTGTGTGTGTGTGTGTGTGTGTATGTGTGTGTGTGTATGTAGATTTGAGTGTGTGTGTATATGTCTATATATGCATATAATTTTATTTATGTGTATGCTTATGTGTATGTGTATGTGGATGTGTATATGCATGTGCATGTGTATGTGTATATGTATGTATGTGTGTATATGTGTTTTATATGTGTATATGTATGTATATATACGTATGTGCATGTGTATACATATATGTATATTTATGTGTGTATATATGTGTATGTAAGTATGTATGTATGTGTATGTATGTATGAATGTGTATGTATGTATGTATGTATGTATGTATGTATGTATATGTATGTATGCATGTGTAGCTATGTATATTTGATTTTTTTTTTTTTTTTTTTTTTTGTTTATTGTGGTTTGCAGACTTTCATATAGATATCTAGACCACTAAATTGTTTGGCTATCTCCCATTTTATAGTCAATCTATTACTTGTCTTGCTAACTAAGATTTACATATTTGTTTACAAGGATTAAGTATCAGTTAACTATGGAGGTATTAGGTCGTTTAGAACATAAGAAAAGCAAATTTCTCTTTTAGATTCTAGAAGATGGATGAATAGTTTTAAAGTATGGGCGGACAGAAAGTTTTCATTCAATGCAAGTTCTTGATCTTACCTTAGCTAAGGTAAAAACAAAACCTGCACTGAATGGACTCTTTTTGTCCGCCCATCCTTTAAAATTATTCTTCCATCCTTCAAAATCTTTGAGATAAATTTACTTCTCCTATTTTTCAAATGACTTAATACCTCCATAGCTAACTCATACTTAATATTTGTATGTAAAGTTCATAAAAGAGTTATTAGTGCAGCTATTGGGTCAACTAGAATAGGAGAAGCAGATGTGTTAAGAAGATTTTAAAGGCTAGATGGACAAAATATCTTCATTCAATAGAGGTATGTATAATTTGACTTTACTTTCATAACATGTGTATGTGAGTATATGTGTGTGTATGTTTATATGTGTGTATACATTCATATATATATATATATGTGTATGTCTATGTATGCATGTATTTATATGTATATATTTATGCATGTATATACATAAATAGATAGAAAATTAAAAATTATACCTTAATAGCGTCGAAACACATAAATTACTCCATCCAAAACGATGAAGATTGAGAATAAGTAAGCTCGCACTTAGTCATGTAAAACTACTTCCTTCATATACATGCTTTAGACATTCCTCTCGAAGATATTTCTCATTTTTAGAAATATCAATGTTCTCACTGTCATTTTGATACCTATCCTCAATAAAATGTGCCATGCCATCATCTTAATTATTGTCGCATAAATCTTGTACTTTATCTTCTTTTGAATACAGGTCTTTCAACCTTGCATATTCCACAAGATCACTTTTGTGTAGCCTTCTCATAGAAGCTTCTGATAAATGAGGTCTTAGTGATAATTGTGAATGGTGTGGAGGAATATCATCAACATCATATGTTGGAATCTACACACATGAATAAAAATCATTAATATTCCATAAATGAATAAAAAGTAAAATTTAAACATAAAATTAAATATATAAGTTATAAAATATGCCAGATAGAAAATTTTCATTCTCTCTCTAGCTAAAACGTGCTCTTGGAGGTCTATGCCATCCATATATCACTACTAATTCATCACCAGCATGTAATGTAGTAACATCATTGACAACTATGTTAGCTAAAACGTGCTCTTGGAGGTCTATGCCATCCATATATCACTACTAATTCATCACCAACATGTAATGTAGTAACATCATTGACAACTATGTATCTTGATACATCTCTACTCATGTATGGTGATTCATGACTATTTTCATGCTCAAATGTGCAATTAGTCCTTGAATTATTATGTAACCCTCGACTACTATTTATTAAACCTGCTATATTTCCATGCATGTAAGGTCTTCCATCAATATATAATCTTTCATTTTCTGCATGCGAAATCCTTCTACTAGTAAGGGATGCTTCATTCAAGCATATTCCATAAGTACTCATGCTTTAAACATAATGTGCAAGTGGATGCCAATCTCCTCATCCATATATAGGACCACAAAATGACATAAGAGTGACTTCAGAGTCCGGAGGCACATACAAATCCTCTACAATAAAGAGACCACGACTAGCACTAGTAATAGTGGATGGAGCAATCATATAGTGATTATCCCAAAAGTTAAAAACCTCTCCATCTAAAGGACGTGGTCCTCTATTCCATCCTCCATATCTTCTTCTATCACATGTTTATACTAGAGAACGATCACGAGCTGGCAATGGATAATCTCCAGCCATTCCAGTCTCTAAACCAAGAGGTATAGGATTTCTAGAAACCTCTACTTGTAATTAACGAACAGCAAGTCCATGACATGTACGAGGTATATTAACATTATGAGTATGAGAATTATTATCATCATCATCATGGAGCAAGTATTCCTGTATATCAATAGTAATTTGATTTTCTATATGGTTTCTAAATAAAATAATGATATTAAATTATAGAAAAAATACATACCCAAGCATTATCACATTGACCAGCTGATGGTGCACGCTCAAAAGTACCATACTTTGCCTCATGTTCAACACATTCCAATCGTGGTCTTCGATACATGCCATAGCAAGAGTTACACCAACATATAATATGATCTTGAAAGTAAAATTCATCATAATTCCTATCGGAGTACACATGTGAAGTCGTTGCATGGGTAGGAGGTGGTGGAGTGCCCTCTGATTAATCAGAATCTGATTATAACAAGAAAAGAAAACATCAGTTATGTATCTATCAAATATATTTAAAATTAAAATTTTGATATACTTACAGTATATAGTCCTTGCACGATTAGGAGATAGTGGTGGAGTTCCATTTGATTGATCGGAATCTACAAATAATGGTATTAGATATCAATAATCTGATTATTGACATACATAAATATTCACATATACATATTTACACATACACAGATATTCACATATACACATTTACGCATACAAACATATTCACATATACACAAATACACATTATTGTGGGATAAATGCATGTATTTTGTATGAATGTGTGTATGTATATATATGGATATGTATATGTGTGTTTATGTTATATGTATGTATATGTGTATATGTATGCATATATGTATGTGTATCTGTTTGCATGTATATGTGTATGTGGGTATGTGTATGTGTATGTGTATATGTGTGTATATATGTGTATGTATTCTGTTTCTTTTTTTCTATTTGAGATTAAAATAACAGGAGATATTGTATGGTGGAAAAAAAATAAGAGGTGACCTAACATACCACTTGAGACATGGCAATTTTTTCATAGACAACTATGTCTTCAGGAGTCATTTCCTCAGCAGAAGGTATACACACTACAACATATCGAGGGTATACCGAGGTTGCTACCGAGGCAAATGAACGGGCGTGAACTCTTCGCGACGTCGGTGTTGCAGTACGGTGTAGGCGTTGGAACCAACGCGCCAGTATGGGCGCCAGTATAGGCGTCGGTATTTCCGATGCATATACCGACGTCCGCTGGGTGTACCGGCGCGTATACCGACGACCATACTGGACCTACCGACGTGTATACCAACAATCATACCTGCACAAATTTTTTTGGACAGAGTGTGTTGTCTTTTGCTAAAGCATGATGTTGTTTAGCAAAAGATAATACACTCTGCCCAACTGAGTACATGTGTTATGTACTCTATTGGAAACCAAAACATAAACTTATATGAACAAAAATGAACAATGATTCATGTACAGAAAGTCGTATATTCCATAAATGAAAAATGTACAAAAGTGTGGCAAAGCACTTACATATAGGAATCGAATACAAAATTATGGTACATCATTGCCACATAGGAGTGTAATACAAAATTGTGGCAATGTGACAAAACACTTCCATATAGGAATCGAATACAAAATTATGGTTCATCATTGTCGTATGCGAGTGTGATACAAATTGTGGCATTGATCAAAATATTTACACCTACAATCCTGCAACAAAACATATGTATAAAATAAGACCAATTAACATGACATTTATAAACAACAACTAGAAACACAAAACCAAGATATAACTTTACCTAATCAAGAATATTCTCCCATGAGACGATTGCACCGCGTCCCTCTAAGTCTTGTAACAGTGCAGTCAGTCCATGTCGATATCCATACGATTCTTCAGCTCGCGTTGGAGGACGACCCACTGCCAACTCCTATAGTAAATATGCAAAATATTAGATGAATATACATAACATACTTAACACAAACAACTTCAATAATTAACATCATACTTACAAATTGGTAGCACATACTGTCGTATCTACCGCTACCTAAATGCGACGTTCCAACCGTATCTAACCGTGTGGCCGCCGCATCTCTTTGTTGATGATACCGATCAGGAGTATGTTGATGTTCATCCTGAATCGATTCCCACTCTTCGGCGTCTAGCCATACAGGCTTCGGTAAGCCTGCTTTGAAAGCATCGCGAGCTTCCGATCGTCGATGCAACATGACCTCGCGTGTTGTATGTTGTATCCAATCAGAACTCACAACAGGATTGCCAGGTGCTAGCCGGTACTCTTCATATATGCATTGTGTGATATGATTTTTAGAGTCTCTATCCTGTTCAGCCCATTTTAGCATTACTGAATGACCGAATTCGATAGAGCAGAGTTGTCGTATCTGTTGTCGCATTGACTTCCCCGCCGCATCCATAACTGGAGCTCCATTACGGATATGATATCTTCGATTCATCATGATCATGTGCACCCCAAGGTGTACGTGGAGATCCCATCTGATACAATATGAAGATCTCATCTCATCCAATGTATATATATGCATGCTTAAGCTTGTATACATATGCATTCATGTATACATATGCATTCATGTATGCATATGCATTCATGTATGCATATGCATTCATGTATGCATATGCTTGCTTGTATGCATATGCATGCTTAAGCTTGTATACATATGCATTCATGTATACATATGCATATGCATATGCATACATGTATACATATACATATGCATATGCTTGTTTGTATACATACATGTACATATACATGTATGTATATGCATACATGTATGCATATGCATATATGTATACATATACATATACATATGCATATGCTTGCTTGTATATACATATACATATGCATATGCTTGTTTGTATGCATATGCATGCTTAAGCTTGTATGCATATGCTTGCTTGTATACATATGCATGCTTGCTTGTATGCATATGTAAGCATATGCTTGCTTGCTTACATATGCATATGCATGCTTGAGCATGTAAGCATATGCATATGCATGCTTAAGCATGTATGCATATGCATGCATGTATGCATATGCATGCATGTATGCATATGCATGCATGTATGCATATGCATGCATGTATGCATATGCATGCATGTATGCATATGCATATCCCTCATGCATGCATGTATGCATATGCATTCATGTATACATATGCATTCATGTATGTATGCATATGCATGCATGCATATGCATGCATGTATGCATATGCATGCATGTATGCATATGCATGCATGTATGCATATGCATGCATGTATGCATATGCATGCATGCATGCATGTATGCATATGCATGCATGCATGCATGTATGCATATGCATGTAAGCATATGCATGTATGCATGTATGCATATGCATGTATCCATATGCATGTATGCATGTATGTATGTATGCATATGCATGCATGAATGTATGCATGCATGCATGTATGCATGCATGTATGCATGCATGCATGTATGCATGCATGCATGTATGCATGCATGTATGTATGTATGTATGCATATGCATGCATGCATGTATGCATATGCATGCATGTATGCATATGCATATCCCTCATGTATGCATATGTATGTATCCATATGCATGCATGCATGTATGCATATGCATATCCCTCATGTATGCATATGTATGTATCCATATGCATGCATGCATGTATGCATATGCATATCCCTCATGTATGCATATGCATGTATGCATGTATGTATGTATGCATATGCATGTATGTATGTATGCATATGCATGCATGCATGTATGCATATGCATATCCCTCATGCATGCATGCATGCATGCATATGCATGCATGTATGCATATGCATGCATGCATGTATGCATATGCATGTATCCATATGCAAGCATGCATGTATGCATGTATGCATGTATGCATGTATGTATGCATGTATGCATGTATGTATGCATGTATGCATGTATGCATGTATGTATGTATGCATATGCATATGCATGCTTAAGCATGTATGCATATGCATTCATGTATACATATGCATTCATGTATGTATGCATATGCATATGCATGTTTAAGCATGTATGCATATGCATTCATGTATACATATGCATTCACGTATGTATGCATATGCATATGCATGCTTAAGCATGTATGCATATGCATTCATGTATACATATGCATTCATGTATGTATGCATATGCATGCATGCATATGCATTCATGTATACATATGCATATCCCTCATGTATGCATATGTATGTATCCATATGCATGCATGCATGTATGCATATGCAATTATGCATGTATGCATGTATGTATGTATATATGCATATCCCTCATGCATGCATGTATGCATATGCATGCATGCATGTATGCATATGCATGCATGCATGTATGCATATGCATGCATGCATGCATGTATGCATGTATGCATATGCATGCATGTATGCATATGCATGCATGCATGCATGTATGCATGTATGCATATGCATGCATGTATGCATGTATGTATGCATGTATGCATATGCATGCATGTATGCATGTATGCATATGCATGCATGCATGTATCCATATGCATGCATGCATGCATGTATGCATATGCATGCATGCATGCATGTATGCATATGCATGCATGCATGCATGTATGCATATGCATGCATGTATGCATATGCATGCATGCATGCATGTATGCATATGCATGTATCCATATGCATGCATGCATGCATGTATGCATATGCATGTATGCATATGCATGCATGCATATGCATGCATGCATGTATGCATATGCATGCAGGCATATGCATGCATGTATGCATGCATATGCATGCATGTATGCATGTGCATGTATCCCTCTCTCTCTCTCTCGCTCTCTCTCTCTCTCAAACAAAAATAAAGAGAGAAGATATTAGAAAACAAAAATATAAAGAAAGATAAAAGAGTGATATATGTTTTACTTACATTTATGTAATTTTTGAATCAAAGTTGTCAAAATCCACTTGAAATTCTCCTTCATTGAATTTCCAAAGATTTGATCTCAAAAATCTCTTGCAAAACTAAAGAGAGAAGATATTAGAAAAGCAAAAACATAAAGAAAGAAAACAGAGTGATACAATATGTGCAATCTACTTACCAAAGCATCAGATCTATAAAAATAGAGGTGTGTTTAGAGAGAGAGAGAGAGGCAAGGAGAGGGAAAGAGAGAGAGAGAGAGAGAGAGAGAGAGAGAATTGTTTGACACGATCGTCAAAATCCACTTGAAGTTCTTCTTCGTCGAATTTCCAAAGATTTGATCCCAAAATCTCTTGCAAAACCAAACAAAGAACATATTAGGAAAGAAAAAACATAGAAAAAGAAAAGAGAGAGAGAGAGAGAGGGAGAGAGAAAGAGAGAGGGAGAGAGAAAGAGGGAGAAAGACGGAGAGAGAGTGAGACAGAGAGAGGGAGAGAGAGAGAGAGAGATAGTGAACGAGAGGGAGGGAGAGAGAGAGAGAGGGAAGGGAGGGAGGGAGGGAGGGAGAGAGGGAGAGAGAGAGAGAGAGGGAAGGGAGGGAGAGAGGGAGAGAGAGAGAGAGGATGACAAACAGAGTTCTGATGTTGGCACACGCAAACCCGAAAGCAGAAGTTCTACATTCAAAACGAGCAGAATGACGAATTTCGGGTTCGGGCCCAGTTAAAAAGAGAGCGTCAGTATAAGCGTCGGTATTTCCAACAAAATACCGACGCATATACCGACGCCTATACCGACGCATATACCGACGCCGTGATTCCGAGTCAATGTAGCTGTGATTCCGAGGCAACGCAGCTTTCCCAAATTTCCCGAGTGGTATACCGACACCGACAGCTGCCCGTCGGTACACTGACCATCGGTATTCCCTCGATATGTTGTAGTGACAAATTCATAGTTTATATTTATAATTCTCATATGTTCTATTAATTTTTTACATTTAATTTATGTATTTCTTTTTCTTTAGATAAACAAGTTGCTGCAAACAAGAGAGTTGAGTCGGCCGACACATCGCACTTAAGCCAAATGGGCCATCATGGTTTTGTAGCTACATTTATAAGTATATGTGTTATTGTAAGTATATTTTTTATTTTAGTTGAAACGCAAGAAACTAATCTTTTTTATTTGTTTCAATGCAGCGAAAGGATTATGGTCGATATCCTATGAAACATGAGATCGAGTATGCTACGCATTTTGGATATCGGCGTTTGAGCAAGTATATGCAAGATCATCCGGATGCATTTGTGAGTATTGTTAAATTTTATATAATTATTTTATTTTTATGGATGTTTTAATTGTTTTACTTATTTATGTTTGTTATATGTAATACAGGATTATTATGGAGAGGCACATATGGATGAGGTTGAGAGACAAATGCAGGAGGGATGATCTCGATCATCACAAGGTCCTCACACAGATACATCAGATCATGTGGATGATCGTGATGATGAGGATGAGGATGATCATGATGATGATAATGATGATTAGGATTCTTGATCATGACATTGGATATGTATTTACATTGATATATATATATATATATATATATATATATATATATATATATATATATATATATATATATTGTTCATCTCAGTTATGTTTTGAATTGTGTGTATGGTATTAAGTAAGGAAAAGTCTTGTTCTATTGATTTTTATTATTGTTTATATTAATTATGTGTTTTATTACTTTAATTGTTTAATTCATTCATATTTATGTGTGCTTGTGTATATATAAAATGTATATATGCACATGTAGGTATATATCTATATGTGTAAGTGTGTCTATATGCATGTATATGTATGTATCTATGTATATATAGGCATGTATGTATGTGCATATCTATGTGTGTATATGCATGTATCTGCATGTGCATGTGTAAGTGTATGTATGTGTATGTGCATGTGCATATGTATGTGTGTATATGTATGTATGTATGTGCATGTATATGTGTGTAATATGTGTGTGTACATATGTGCATGTATATGTGTGTAATATGTGTGTATATGTATGTATGTACATATGTATATGTGTATATGCATCTATGTGCATGTGCATGTGCATGTGTAAGTGTATATGTGTATGTATGTGCATTAGGGGAAAAAATGAGCCCTCTTTGGGCCTTTTAGATTAAGGGGTGATTAGCCATCCACCAATGAGAGGAGAGTAGTGGCCACAGTCTAGTTCCTTAATCTACTAGAATAGGCCTAGGCTTCCCTTGTTTCTTTTTGTTCAAAGGCTTCAAAACAGCTATAAGAGCATGGTTTTCACGTCGTGGGTGGTATGAGAGAGCATCTCTTTTTATCATAGCCGTTAGATTGCCTCAAACATCCAACGATCCACGTAGTTTGGCAAAAGTCAATCAAGGAATGAATGGTGACCCTTCGATTAGCTCTCAATCGTGCGGCTCATGCAAGATGTCCATTGGGGAATGGCGCAATAACTCTGAACCGCTAGATAGAGTGTTTAATGGGACGGGAGACTTTGATCCGCGCTTGAGATTGGCGCCTTTGAATATGATCCATTGGATCTCACTCTAATCCTATGGCTGAAGTTGCATGCCGAACTAAAAATGGCACCTTTTCGTAGAAACCATTGGATCTTGAAGGCGATCCAACGATGCACACTCTCTGCAGGAATGCGATCAGCCCCACTTGCACTCCACCATTGGATTGGACTCTCATCTAATGGCTGAGAAGTTTGCGGAGATTTGCGCAGTATCCTTTTCGATCGCTTGTCCCCACTTCAACGAAAATGGATAGCTACCCTTGATCTGAAGCATCCAAATGCTAGAATTTATCCTCTTAAAGGAAGGATCTATCAAATATTATTTTATTTACCAATACCACTAGTGGTTTATCATGTCTCCTTAATCACTCACAAGATTAATTTTAATCCCTAAAAATTAGGAATCCTTACAAGGCCCAAATACATGTGTATTTGTATGTATGTGTATATGTATGTATGTGCATGTGCATGTGTAAGTGTATATGTGTATATATTATTATGTGCATGTGCATGTGTATGTGTATGTGTGTATATGTATGTGCATGTATATGTGTAAGTATATGTGTATATCTGTGTACATGCATGTATCTGTGTATATGTATGTATGTGCATGTGTGTGTGTGTATGTGCATATGTGTGTGTACATATGTGCATATATATGTGTATATATGTGTATATATATGTATGTGTATATATATGTATGTGCATATGTATGTGTATGTGTATGTGTATAAACATATACAAGTGTATGTATATGCATGTGTATATGTATGAAACATGCATGTGCATGTGGATGCATTTCCATTTGCATCCATGCGCATGCATGTGAATGTGCATGCATGTGGATGTGCATATACATGTATTTAAGTATATGTTAATGTATGTGTATGTATATATGCAATAATGCATGCATGCAAGTATTTTTATGTGGTTATAGAGATGTTTGTGCATATGCATGTGTATGTGTAAGTGTATGTGCACATGTATGTGTGTGTATGTGCATGTGTATATGTGTATATGTGTGAACGTGCATCTTCATCATGTATAAGTCTATGTGCATATCAATAAGTTTGAGTATGCTAACTAATGAAAATAACATAATTCAAATGATATACAAAGAATGGAAATTGTACTTACACTAATCAGCCATATTTTTTGCTTGGTTAGCTTCTTGAATAACCTGCAATATGGAGAGAGAGAGACAGAGATATATATATATATATATATAATTCAAAGAGAGATAGAGGTGGAAAGAGAGAAAGAGAGAAACAGAGAGAGAGAGAGACAATAAGATAGAGATTAGACAAAACAATAATTATGTAGGTGATTGTTTCAGCTCGTAAGCACAGTGTAATTGCGAATGTTGGAGATCTCTTCGATCAGATGCGTGTAGATGCCGATCAAAGAGCCTCCAACATTTTAATTTTTTTCATAAAAAACCACTCGTGTAAGCGATGCTAACGCATCGTAAATGTCTATGCACATAGCATCGCATAAGCGAGGATAATTAGCGTTGCTTATGCGACATAAATTTACATCGCTTATGCGATCCTTTTTTTAATCATCACTTTAGCGATGCTCAATGTGAGCATCGCATATCCCATCGTGCCACACATCGATAAAAACATTGAATTTTTCATCGTTTAACTGATGTTCCGCTCTCGATGCTTGTTGTGATGCTTTATGCAATTTTATAGCGATGAAATTGTGCCGCATTAGCCGTCGCTATGCGCCCGTACTCCTTGTAGTGAACCAATGAATATAGCTAAAGAGGATCTGACATGACTCTTTCTCAAAAATAACTTTATAACCATTTGATCAGAAAGTAGAGATAGAGAGAAAATTCTTCTTCATGTATGGAACATAAAGAACATTGAAAATTGTGAAATTTCCACTTGCTATGGACTGAAGGTTTACTTCTCCAACACCAACAACATCCAAATCATGACCATCTGCAATGGTCACTCTTCTAATTGAGGATTTGGAAAGGGAAGAACATACCTTTCTTCAACCTGTCATATGCGTCGTAGCTCTATAATAAAAAATCCAAGGATTATGTGAGATTGCATTTCAGTCTTCTTGATCAAAAGCTACTTCTTCAATAGTAATACATGCATATGAATCTATCTTTGAAGATTTAGGTTTTGGATCATCTTTAGCACTATTACTTGATGCTTTCTTCTTCTCATAAATTATTCTTGATTTGCATTCTATTATGAAGTGACCTGGTTTCGTACAGTACTTGCATACACCTTTCTTTCAATCAGATGTAGTCAAAGACATTTCTTTGGGTGTAGAGGAAGCATTAGGGAAAGGACTAGAAGATTTAGGATTAGAAGACCTACTTTCCTTCTTAGGTTGCTAACTGTTTTTCTTCTTTGTCTCCTTCCTCTTCTTTCACTTTGACGATGTTAACATGGCTTGATCATTCTCTTCCATAACTTTTTGTTGATCTTCATCTTGAAGTAACATGAACTGCAACTCTTCAAATGAAAGTTTTCTATCTCTTGTAGAGAGAGAGAGAGAGAGAACGAAGTAACAAAATCATGATATGAGCATGGAAGTGAGTGTAGAAGTGTATTTACCATCTCCTCATCTAAAATGTTGACTCCAACATTGAGTAATTGTTCTCGTAACTCTTTGATCTTCAAAATATGTGATTGAACTGATTCACCAATTTTCATCCTTGTGTTAGCTAGCTATCTCCTAAGATGAGCTTTCCTAGCAAGGTTTCTACTCTAATAGTGATTCTCTAACTCCAAGAAAGCATGACGAGATATTCTCCATGACTTGATTTGGGGTATAATATGCCTCTTGACTCCCATAGCAATATATGAGATTGCTTGTGCATCCCTTGAATCCCATGTGGATTGCTCTTCTGTAGGAAGTAGTCTGGTATTAGTATGGAGTCCTGATGATGAAGTAGTTTCTTCTTCTTCACTAACTGGGCGTTGAGCCAACCAACTTTTCTTGGCCTTCAATAAGTGCCATTGATAATATTCCACGAGTCTTTAGATACTAACTGATTCATCATCATAAAACTCCACATTTAATAATTAGACATTCCCTCAAGCTTGTCTTCTTTCTTAAGTCTATAATGACTCATCTTGTTAAGGATGCATGTCAACTATGCTATGATATCAAATGTTGGAAGTGGGATGGGCCTCAATAACAAATAATCACAAATTTACAGGATCTTCCAACACATGAACCTTGAACCTTAGCGTTGTAGGCGCAAAAGCAACGGCTAGTGGATCAAGCCAACCGCCAAAAATACAGCGCACGCCGGGTGCTTGAAGCAAGCTCAGATATAGTGTAGACTCAAGGAGAAAATACAAACTCAGAAAAATTATGAGTAGTTCAGTAGAAAACTTTTATCCTATTATGAGCAAGCTCACGTAATAGGAAATACTCAGAGAGAGCAATTCAATTGCTAACAAATTCCTTATATGGATTCCAACTTCATTATTAACATTCATAAATGGGTCTCCTCACAAAAAAAACATTCGTCAAATATAGAATTTATAATATCAGTTCAATAATACTTTTGATATAATATTCCAACACAAAGACTTATTTTTCAATGGCAAAAGTTCACTAACTTCTAGTCTTTTGCTGCAACGAATATTAGTTTCTATAGTCAATGTACCATGATACATAGTTTTCCTATCGCACATGATATAAAGTATATAAATTCAAAGTCCTTTTCTTCAAAGTTTTTTTTTATGACTTCAAATTTCATCGAATACTAGACTTTATATGAATGAGACTGAGGGAATATATTTGAGAACATAAGATAAAAAACGTCAACTTCATAACATCAATTCAACATCTTTTAAGAGTCTATTAGAAGACACAGATTTCCCTTCAAAGACAAAACATTTTAATTCTTCTAGAGCTTGGTTTACACAGTTTTGTATTATTAGTGGTAGGCTATATTATCTATTAGTCTTCAACATAAAACATATCTACAAGAAAGATTCATCAAACTATGTAGCAAACAGCTTTAGCGCACATCTGGAAAATGATTGATCCAATGATGTCAGACTTTAGCTTTTATTTTCGTACAGATTAAACATATAAAGAAAGCGGCTGTCGGACCGGATTAGATTATATATATTGATTCTCATATGACCTTTTTGAGTTGGCAAACATGGAAGAATCGTAGCAGTTGTGCAAAGATAGGATTGTCTTCAAGCACAATCAAAGTATATAAAACTGAATCAAACGACTCAAAGCTTTTATTAGCAATTTGTTGATTCAAGTGTATTTCTTTTCAAAGTTTTTAACAAAAATATGCGCAAAAGAATCAGACATAGATATAGTTCTGCTTAGATTGCGGAATTAGAAATAAATCATGTTTCTCAATTTAAAGCTGCAAACAAGTGATCAAGATTTATGCACAGTAAACTAGAGATTTCAAGTTTCCAAATAAATCTAAGTTAATGTGTTTCTTCAGTTTATCAACTCCCATTGGTGCTATAGTCGCATGAACATGAATCCATAATACATAGTATATGGAGAGTCCATATGTTTATCAAGAGAAACAAAAACAAATTATATCCGCACATCTCGCCATGAATTATAGATCGTTTCTTATATCAAATATGATATAGTAGCTAAGCGCAGCAGTTTATCGGAACTTCAGAAATTTAACAAGTTATCAAGGTTTCAATATAAATCTTTGATAATTTACCAGATGGAATATGTACGGTATTTGCACTTTCAGAGGTGTGAATCGTTCTTTTTGGCAGGAGAATTAATAGCAAAAATGCAGTAAACACAAGTAAATGGCGCAAATCTTAGAAATTGCGCAGAAGAATTAACATAATTGTATATCAGAAATTTGGACAATGGTTCTATAATTTCTATTCATGAACAGTGAATGCCTTAGGCGAAAAAACATCTACTTGTTTCAGAAAACATCAAAAAAAAATTTGAGTTACCTCCTCACAAACTTTGTATCAAAACTGTTGCACAGATGATAGCTAAGAATGATATTTTTGTATCCTTATCACAATCTTTGTATCAGTGACAACCCCCCAATGGTCGTTGCATCTGAAAGATTAGCAAAATATTGCCATTGAAGAAGATGTCTGCCTCAGATTAACACATTCCCTCTTCAGTGCTCATCACAGGAGTAATAATCAAGTATGAATCTTTCGTCCTCTCCCTTGATCATGCGCGCACCTCTTTTGTCTCTCCAATCTTCTCTGATCAATAGTCCCTCCGTTATGTTCTGATCTGCGCCTCCACTAGTCTCCTTCGATCTCTTCCCCTGATCCACCAGCGTTTATATATTTGATCTGCTTTCACATGGAGCTCCAAGACAGCTATAATCATCGTCTTTGAGGAGCTGTT
Organism: Ceratopteris richardii; assembly: GCA_020310875.1. Taxonomy (NCBI): domain Eukaryota; kingdom Viridiplantae; phylum Streptophyta; class Polypodiopsida; order Polypodiales; family Pteridaceae; genus Ceratopteris; species Ceratopteris richardii. Next base: position 50,976,605 of record CM035433.1, on the reverse strand, counting down.
CACCCCTTTTTCCTCTCCCCTAGCATGCGCACAGATATGTCTCACTTCTGTATGCGCAACCCTTCCTTCCTCCCCCGAGATGCTGATCGAAATGTTGTCGCCCCCATCCCTCCTTTAGAACAGTAGTGCCCAATCTTTTTATAATTCCCAAGGATCCTCCCCTGTCAAAACAGCAGCCAATCGAACCATTTTTCACCTACATGCGTTTTGCATGCAGAACTCCCCCACGCGTCCATATTTTTGGCAAGTAGTTATTAATTTTTTAGTATTGAGAATCGTCTTCCATTCTTTTCCAAAATTTACACAAGTAGATTTTATTAGATTGTGCGTACATTCTTTTTGTATTTTCTTAGAGAAGAAAGACGAGGTTCTCCTTCTTCTTTTGCAAAGTCACCATCATACATGGTGTTAAAGCATCTTTTAACATGGTGCATAATGACGTCCATCTATCCATGCCCATCAAAGTAGTAGTGAATTATATGCTTGTGAGATCAATGAACTCCCCAAAGCTCTTTTGCATGAATTTCGCTATATACATCAGCTCATAATCATCAATAATCTCTCATTTATCTTCTCGGGATTGGAAGGCACACCAAAAGAACCAATAAATTTATATTGTCAGCTCTTATCAAGTTAAGGAGAGGGAATCTCTCGAGCAGCATACACAGTACCTTAAGACTCAAAACAATATGGGTGAGAGATAGAGAGAGAATAGATAGATTTTCAATGTGTACGATAAGCTATAAATGCTCACCTACACTATCTATATTCCAATGGAAAATTTAAATGTGTGAATATGATACAAACAGACAATATCTGAATCTAAGTAGAAATAGGAACTAGATACAAGAAATTGTGTACCTAAGACGTATGAAGAGTGTGCGTGTGAGTGTGAAAGAGAGAAAGAGAGAGAACATGGAGAATATGAATAATTTAGAACTCTTTTACACCAAACCCAAATGTTTATTAACCTAAATTAGAAACTAGTGAATGAACAAGTGAGAAAGAAATAGACCTGTTACTCATAATAACTTATCAAAAGTACTCTAGATGTAGAGCACACCTCCTCTAAGAGTGTAGAAAATCTTCGTCTAAGATCTCCTCCAAGATTTTCTCCAAATCTAGTGTGTATCTTCAGATGATTGATGAAGATAATCTAAAGTGATTCAAGCTCCTCTTTCATAGCTTCTTGATGCTCCTTGAAAACCACATTTCAAAAAGTTGAAATGTAAGCTATCGTCAATCTTGGTGCAATTAAAAAAAACAAACAAAATGGCACTACCATCCGTGATCTTAAAAAATCTATTTGAATTTCATTGTTGTCATAGGGTATCAAGCTCAAGCGTTCGAGTTTGAGAAACTTTTCTCTCAGACCAAGTTTTCCTCGCACTTTTGTTGTACAATCTACTACAATGACATAGGAATGATATCCTATAAGTTGTGGACTATTTGGAAATTGATTCCAACAAAGCTTCACTTTAGCATTGTAACAAGTATTGAATTCTTCTAACAAAAGAAACATGTTTTGGCTAGTTATAAATTCTAAGGTTTCTCTTTGAACTATTTCTTACTCTGTTGTGTTGAAAGTTATGGAACATGTGAAAGCTTGAATTGTGAGGCTTGGCATATATTCACCTCTAATTATTAACTTCTTCATCATTTATGTATTTATATCAAGTTTTGTAAGCTCAATTGAAGGCTAGGTCTTGAACATATAAAGACTACACTCATAACCTTGAAGAAAAGTATTGAAGCAAAGGGGCAAAGTCATTCATGGCCTGGATAAAAGCCAAAATATGACTGCAGAGATGGAGTAATCCAAAAAGGTGCAATCATATCCATATAGAGTGATTTGGAGCACCAAAAGTCATCCAAGGCAGTGGAAGGACAAAGGACAAGAAGTGGAAGGTCACGAGGTGAGAGAAGATGCAAAGGTAGTTGAAGAGACACATGCATATATCTCTATATAAACAAGGCTTTTGGATGTGAAAGTTATGGAGATGAAAAGGAGATGGTTTTATAAGCATAATGTTGGTCATTCACACACCATAGCACATCATATTTCCCCCCAATAGTGTGCTACAAGGTACATATGTAACTTTTGCTTGTTAGAAATCTTAGAGTGTCTAATATGTATATTTTCATTGGATCTCTCAGTTGCGACTAGATCAAGATTTAGTAAGCATGTGCTATATAGGGTAGTTTTTAGAAGAGGTTCCATTACTTTCTTTATGCATACTTGAGTGAAATTTCTCCACATTTGGTATCAAGGCTTTGGTATTAGAGCATTAGTATTCAAGAACATGGTGGAGTAAAGAAGGGAACTTGGAGAAAACCCAGAGAAAGTGAAGGAAATCTTGGAGTTATGAGCTTATGGAACGTCCAATATTCATGTTATGGAAAGCTATGGAGATGAAGCTTTTGTATGTAAGACAATTTTGTAATTTTATGTTATTTGAAGGCATTCACTCTCTTGTTCTACTTTATATTACATACTCTTGATCATTGATTCATGCCATAAGTGATACTAATCACTATTAAAGCAAACAATCTCCAAATCCATCGATCTTAGTAATTCTTATTTTCCATGGAAAAGCTCATAAGTATTTTCATATAACCACTGGACTTAAGAAGTATGCTCATATGATTCAACCCTTAGAGGCTCTCCATAAAGTTTCCACATGACTCTACTCTTAGAGTTTTGTATGAACCAAAGCTTATAAAACACAAGCAAAATAAAAAGTGCATGATTAACTCTTCATGGAAAGGAACGTATAAAATCTCAACAAATTACCTTTCCTTAAATCAACGGAATCAAGCCAACTTCTCTCTTTAGAAAGAAATATATGAGCAGTGACTTTTGCCGCTTGAGAGTACATGTATATAAGCATAAGAGATGAATGCAAAGAATGGGCGACTCTGTTTAGAGCTGCAGATGCATGTGTCGACCCTTGCTTGTCTATGCTATCTCTCTCTATAGCATTATAGCATTTGTATGATGATTAATTATATATATCATTGTTCACAATGACTGCAGCTCATCCGATTCAATGGAGAGCATGCACATCTACTTAGCTATTAATGTTCATGTATATATATAATTAAGGTGTGTTGCACCAATTGAGTCAGATCAATTATATCACTGTGGCATATAAAAAATCTGCAAGAGATTATGCTCCTATAGATATGCATGATATTCAATATGGTAGAAACTTATTTTCTTTGTTTGCTTGGTGAAAGAATTAGACACGTTCTCTACTCACGTGTGTGTGGATAGTTGTTGTACGATTGATTGATTGCATGCACATGCAGGGAATACCCATAGAGACTAGGCATTTCTATTACTTGCTTCCTGCTTTGCCATCCTCTATTGATACTATTGACTCTAATTCATTATCACAAGATAGTATCACTACAACATATCGGCCGTATATCGAGGCTTTTATCAAGGAAATTGAATGGGTGCATTTTTGCCCCGATGTGAGTGTAACTGTCCATATATGTGTCGGTATTATAGCGCCGATATAGGCATCGGTATAAGCATCGGTATGAGCATCTATATGAGCATTGGTATAGGCATCCGTATTTTTGACACCCATACTAGCGGCATACTGGTGCCTATACCGGCGCTCATTGGGTATACCGTCCCGCATACCGATGCTCGTTGCGTGTACCGTCGCTTATACAGGCGACATTGCTAGATGTACTATCGCTTATACCAATGACCATATCTAGAAAACTTTTTTTGGGTAGAGTGTGTTGTCTTTTGCTACAGCAACATTACCATGATGTTGTTTAGCAAAAGACAATACACTTTGCCCAATAAAAATCGAGTACATGTGATGTGTACTCTAATGGCGATCGAAATATGATTTCATAAAACAAAATACTATCGAACATAAAAGAGATAATCAAAATGAACCATGAACCATGTACAAAAAAAGTTATATATTTCATAAATGAAGCATGTACAAGAGTGTGGCAAACCACTATCATATATGGAGGAAATACAAAATGTGGCAAAGCACTGCCATATAAGAATCAAATACAAAATTCTGATGCACCACTGCCATATATGAGCCAAATACAAAATTGTGGCACACCACTATCATACACATGCACAGAATGATCGAAACATCCATATCAGCACTCCTGCAACAAAGAACATTCATGAAATGAGATAAATTCACATGGGATTTACAAACAACAAGTAAAAACTAAGTTTTAAATTCATCACCTCATCACAAACGCTCCCATGAAACGATTGCACTGCATCCCTCCAAGTCCTCCAATAGTACAGTCAATCCATGATGATATCCATAAGACTCCTCCGTTTGTGTTGGAGGATGATCCATTGCCAGCTCCTACAACAAATATACAAAACATAAGAGGAACGTACATGAAAAGATTAAAACAAACAAATTCAATAAACTAAATGGTACTTACAAACGTGTAACGCATCATGTCATATCCTCCACTACCCAAATGTGACGATCCAACCGTATCTAAATGTGTGACTGTGGTATCTCGCTGCTGGCGATATCGGTCAAGAGTCTGCTACTGCTCCTCACGAATCATATCCCACTCCTCAACATCTAACCATATAGGCTTTGGTAAGCCTGCTAGGAGACATACCTCCGACGGGAGTAGCACCACCCATAGGAGTGACACTGGCAGGAGTGACACCCGTAGGAGTGACACCGGTGGGAGTGAGCCTGGTATGAGTGAGACCGAAAAGAGTGAGATCGACAGGAGTGAGGCCGGGGGGAGTGCTACCACAAGCGATCCAGTACTGTGATGCAGCTACCATATACGTGGGAGGTACCTGAGATATGAACTCTAAGAACTGCTCCTCTGTCATGAAATGTGGAGTGAATGGAGGATTGTCTCCCATCGTGCTTTGTAACAAAAGAACTCAAATATTTACCATATGATAATAAAGGTAATATAGAGAAATGGTAGTGTACAAAAGAACATAACAAAAGAAATAAACAAAAATTAGTACATATAAGTGTTTGATTCAAAACTCCTCTATTCTACCATCCTCTTGGAGATCCGATGCACAAAGAATATCTATCTCTATATTAGCGACTTTTAAATCACTTGGTATGCTAGCTTCTTCTTGATCATCATCTATTGCTTCATCGTATATCTCCTCTTCTTCAAGGACCTCTTCTTCTCGAACAATGATATCTTCCTCCTTGACTATCGAATGAATGTCAGAGTCCACTACAGATGGGCTTTCTTCTACATCTATGTTCTCACAAATTTGTCTACTACGTGGGGTGACTTGTAAAACAAATAGCCACTCTGGTTCTTTTGAATCTAGTATAAAAACAACTTTCTCAGAGTATTTGGGAAGTAAAAATATATCTCTTTCATCCGTCCATAATTATGTGGAGTCGACTTGAAGCAAACCACTTTTATCCCGCCTCACTGTTGCATTTCTTCCAGAGGTGACTACTTTAAACCATTTCACATAAAAAACAAAGTAATCAAGCTTCCTAAAGGATAGTTTCAAGATATCTTGAATCACTCCATAATAATCTAGCTTGTCTTCTTGAGCTTTATCATCTCTTGCACCCGCCCTACTTTTTTGCAAAAATTTCACCATCACCCAACTATCAAAAGTAGACCTATTTTTATCGATTCATACGATACAAAAGTGTCATCCATGAGACTTGAGCCCTCCCAGATCATTGTTTTGTATGAAAGTAGTCTTTAGACAGCTCACGCATCCAGTAGGTGTCCGGAACTCTGAAATTATTTTCTTCACTTGTTCCTCTTCCATCTTGCGAAGCACCCAAGGAGCTCTTGGTAATGATACTGTTCCGTTGGGCTTAGTAATTGCCCACAACTCTTGCATATGACCTCGCTCTTCTAACTCCTCCCTTTGTGCTTTGCTTTCTTTCTTTTCGATCAAAGTCTTCCAGAGAATCTCTCCCACATTCTTAAAAATATGCATCAGGTCTACCAAATGATTGATCAATAACTCGCTCCAATAAGGGAGTTCATGAAAAATCGACAACCATTTCATACCAGCAACTGGAGTTTCTGAATCCCACAGTTGTTTCCAATCACTAGCTTTCATTTGGCATTGTGCTTCTCGATCAATTTGTCCTTCAGGTAAAACATGTCCATCAAGAAAATATCTATGGTGTCCTTCATAGAGAGTTT